>CM059334.1:8349661-8372161 GCA_030340685.1 Protosalanx chinensis | reverse complement strand
TCACACACACTCTACAGAGAACACACACCACACACACACTCTACAGAGAACGCACACCACACCACACACACTCTCCAGGTCACACACACTCTACAGAGAACACACACCACGCACACACACACTCTCCAGGTCACACACACTCTACAGAGAACACACACCACGCACACACACACTCTCCAGGTCACACACACACTACAGAGAACACACACCACGCACACACACACTCTACAGGTAACACACACTCTACAGAGAACACACACCACACACACACACACTCTCCAGGTAACACACACTCTACAGAGAACACACACCACGCACACACACTCTCCAGGTAACACACACTCTACAGAGAACACACACCACGCACACTCTCCAGGTCACACACACTCTACAGAGAACACACACCACACACACACTCTACAGAGAACGCACACCACACCACACACACTCTCCAGGTCACACACACTCTACAGAGAACACACACCACACACACACTCTCCAGGTAACGCACACTCTACAGAGAACACACACCACACACACTCTCCAGGTCACACACACTCTACAGAGAACACACACCACACACACACTCTACAGAGAACACACACCACACACACACTCTCCAGGTAACACACACTCTACAGAGAACATACACCACACACACTCTTCAGGGAACACACACCGCACACACACACACTATACAGGTAACACACACTCTACAGGTAACACACACTCTCCAGAAAACAATCATACGCTGTACAGAGAAAACACCACACATACACACACACACACTCTCCAGGTAAGACACACCACATACACTCTGCAGGTAACACACACTGAACCTGTATCACCCTTGTATACCCAGCCATTTCCTGTGTCTTCTCAGCTGTTGTTGGCACATTAGGGCTGCAATCCATGAACACCAGTCCAAACACACACACATGCACACACACACACACAGTGCTGGTCCCACCATCCCCCAAGGGCTCCCACTGGTAAAATCTTTCTCTCTATGTCGACCGACTGAAAGCAAACCCTGGCTCTGGTGACCCACTTTCCCCTCCACGGCCCCTCTCTCCTCCCAGAGCAGCCCGGCCGAGGGACACGGCTCCTGCGAGGGCGGCGGGGCCCGGAGGAGGGGCCCGCTGGGGGTCTGAGCTTCACAGAGCCAGAGGCCAGCCACACCTGTGCCTGAGAGGAGAGGCCGGCACCAGCTCATGAAAGCAGCCCTGCTGCTGGAGCTGTTTGTACGCCCCTGGGAGATTGTTATTCTAGAGAGGTGTGTGGGTGTGTGTGTTGGTGCGGGTGTGTGTGTTGGTGCGGGTGGGTGTGTGTGTTGGTTCGGGTATGTGGGTGTGTGTGTGTTTGTGGGTGTGTGTATGGGTGGGTGTGTGTGGGTGTGTGGGTGTGTGTGCGTGTGCAGGTGCGTGTGTGTTGGTGCAGGTGCGTGCGCGCACATGCCGACGTGCACGCACGTGTTAGAATGCCGTCTTCTTTCCCTTCATCCGACACTTCAGACGACATATCTCAGTCTTAAATCCGGCCCAGGGAACGTCAGCGGATGCGATCACAGTCTTTTAATAGAATCCTACTTGGCTCGAAGATCTGCACGTGTAAATTACAATCGACATCGCAGATGGGGGTGTTAGGTGTGTGACGCGCGGCTCATTCCGTCCGGGCCCCTTGTCTGCGTGTTCGTCAAACGGCTGTGACGCTCACTGAAACACACCCCCCCCCCCTCCCCTCCGTAGCTTCCGCACGCACACGCATCATCAACACCCGTCCCGGCGCGCCGCATCCATTGTGCCTGACAGCACGCCGATCAGGGTCACCATGACGACGCTCATCAATATTACAACTGTAGCTGTGACCTGTTGGTTTGCCAGATATTAATCAGGGGTCGCTAAAAATAGCCTCTGGTGTGAGGGGGGGTAAGGGGGGGGGGTGTGATGACAGCGGGGGGGGGGGGGGGGGGGGGGTCTTTACTGCCGATATTCTGTGGAAAATTCCACAGAGACTTGCGGGGGGGAGGGGGGGTGGGGGGGAGGGGTGGATGATGGTGTCTCAGCAATGTGGAAAAATGTCACAACTGTTTATTTTGAGGATTTTCTGTTGACTGTCTTGAGCTGGAAAGCGTCCAGTTGGGACCTCCAGTTGAGTGTCGCATCCAAAGCGGTGGAATTCTTCTCTTTGACCTTGAAATGTGTTACAACTCCCCCTGGTAGATCTCTTTCGTCTTTTCCAAGAAGACTATTTTAGGCAAAAAGAACAGAACGTTGAGTGCAGCGCCTGTGCGCGCGCACGGGAAGCCTCGTCTAACCTCGCGCCGTGTGTTTGTGTCGCAGAGGAACGACATCGCCATGGCGATCACCAAGTTCGACCAGTTTGACTTCCTGATCGACATCGTTCCCAGGGACGAGCTGAAGCCCCCCAAGAGACAGGTGGGGAACACGCGCACACACACACGCACACACGAACACACACTCACCGTTCACGTCAGGATGAGGGGAAACTAGGGAGGAGGTTCGAAGGTGCGATGGGACCCCTGGCAGCCAGGTGGCGCTGTAAACATCCTTGACTGGAAGCTGGGATTTGGTCAGCGATGGCTTTCAGTCGGATGTTTGCAGCGTCCCGCTGCTCCATAACCTCCACAAACACCGCCTCCCGTCATCGGCCTCAACGCCGGCCTCAACACGCCCGCTCAGCACGGCCTCCTTTTCCTCCGTCCTCTAACGCTTGAATCTATCCATCCACCCAACCGCTCACCCACAATTTTAAAAGTACAAAAACATGTAAAGACAAAAAATATCCTTCTATCCATCCACCCACCTACCCATGTAATATAAAAAGTACAAAAACACACAAAAAACATATCCTTCTATATCCACCAACCCATCTACCCATACACCCATCTACCCATACACCCACCCACCCGTCTATCTATCTGTTATCAATATAGGGTGTGTGCGTATGGGGGGATGGGGGCGTGACACGTAATGTGGAAGGCTTGGGGGGGGCTTGAGTTCCAAAACTTTGAGAACCCCTGCTCTAACCTAAAGTAAGTCAGGTATCTCTAGGTTCCGGACAACACCCACCGCCATGTCCAGGGTTGCCGTGGAGACCGCGTCCAGGGGTGTAAACATCCTACACTCTCAGCTGTGACGTCAGCGAGCTGGGAGAGGGGTGTTTACGCTCGTGGGGGCGGGGAAAAAAACCGACCACCTCGCGCCAACCCGTCGAAAAACTCCGCCTTCCGTACCTGCCAATAAAGATCTTCCAACCAATGGCGCGTCAGCATCATGTTTACGTGGGCCGTGTGGCTCTCAGGCAGGCGGAATGTTCCGGCGTGTTCCGTGGGCCCTCAGCAGGTCTCTGCGACTGGTCTCCAGTGTCGCTGCTGACCAGTGTGAGAGGAAGGACATCGCGGTGTGAATGGATTCCAGATGGTTCCATACAGATTACATTACTCATCCCCGGTCACGGGTCTATTAGTTATTTAGAACGTCTTCTCTCCTATAGTGTTACACAGGCAAAAATAATTCATGGAGATGTAAATGACTGATGGGCCTGTTTCTGACTCTGCATGTGTGTGTGTCTGTTGGTGTGTGTGTGTGTGTGTGTCCGTCCGTGTGTGTGTGTGTGTCTCCATCCATATGTGTGTGTGTGTCTCCATCCGTGTGTGTGTCTCCGTCCATATGTGTGTGTCTCTGTGTGTGTGTGTGTGTGTATCGTTATCCGTGTGTGTTTCTGTCCGTGTGTGTGTCCTCGTCCGTGTGTGTGTGTTTGTCTCCATCCGTGTGTGTTTGTCTCCATCCGTGTGTGTGTGTCTCCGTCCATACGTGCGTGTCTCCGTGTGTGTGTGTCTCCGTCCGTGTGTGTGTGTGCGCGCGTGTGTGTGTCCCCGTCCGTCCGTCCTCTCCAGGAGGAGGTCCGTCAGTCGGTGGCCCCAGCAGAGCCGGTGCAGTACTACTTCACCCTGGCCCAGCAGCCTGGGGCGGTCCAGGTGCAGGGCCAGCAAGGGGGCCAGCAGGCCACCACCCAGCAGGCCACCACCATCCAGCCTGGACAGATCATCATCGCCCAGCCACAGCAGGGACAGGTACGGAACACGGGGCGCAGGAGTGGCGGGGTGGGGGCTGGGGAGACACACGTGGACCAAATACCTGGGTCTCTGCCCTGGAACTGTGTTAGCAGGATAACAGTCTCCCTGCTTTAGTGGATGTTGGTCTTGGCAGACGTTCCTGGAGCACATGAAAGCTTTTTCCTTCTCACCACCAGGAGTCACTTGAACACGCCCGGCGTTCACACCCGGCTATACAAGCCTCACGCGCACCACACAGACACCAGCGCTCAGCACTCAAGTCCCTTTACAGCCCTCCAGTTCTCTCAATGGGATCTGTGAAAACCGACGCTTAGTGCTAGAACCCGTTTCTTTCACAGACACACACGCACAGACACGCTCACAGTACGTCGATGAGTCCCTTCCACAGCTTTTGGTGTTCTTGTAGTGGAACATCTGTTCAAGAATGGTGGATGGAGCTAGAGTTGTGAGCAACTATCTGTCTCCAGGGGATGGCAGCAATCCTAGAGCTCTCTGTATGTCTCTCTCACTCTCTCTCACTCTCCCTCTCTCTCTCTCTCTCTCGCTCCCTCTCTCCCTGTCTCCCTTTCCTTCTCTCTCTCTCTCCCTCTCTCTCACTTCCGCTCTCTCTCCCTCTCTCTCTCTCTCTCACTCCCTCTCTCCCCCCCCTCTCTCTCCCTCTGTCTCTCTCACTCCCCCCCTCTCTCACTCCCCCCTCTCTCTTTCTCTCTTTCTCTCTCACTCCCTCTCTCTCCCTCTCTCTCTGTATGACTCTCTCTTTCTCTCTGTTCCTGGTTTCCCTTCTCCTCTCCGTCCTGCGTACCTGGTGTGCTCAGTGCTGCTTCAGCAGGCTGCTTTAGGCTGAGCTGTCACACACACGCTAAGCCTGGCTACCGCTGGAGCTTTGGAAGGGAGGGCTCACCTGCGGTCACCTGAAAAGCATGATGACCACCTTCTTGCCTCCCCCGGCCTGTCAAACCAGCTCTGGCGAAGCCTCTCGCAGTATTAACAAGGAAGGGTGACAGGAAGAGAAAAGGTTCAGGACAGCTGGGTAGAGGAAGGACGTGCACATGCACATGCGTGTGCACATGCGTGTGCTTTCCACACGGACTCTGCAGACCTGCCGAGGAGCCATCAGCGTCAATACTCATCACTGCCGCACCAGTTCTATCATCTTCCTCTCAGGTCACCGAGTCCCTCAGGAGCACTTAATGAAAGCGGCCATTTTGTGCCTGCTGCCTGTCTAAAAGGGTCCGCTAAATAAACAAATGTACCTTTTTCGCTGTTCTGCTTCGCTTCACTTCCTCTCCCATCTCCTCGTACGCTCATGGATGTCTGTAGCTTGGACGATGTTCCGCTCGCGTTCTGTACCGTTGCTGCGTACGTGTGTGTTTGTGCAAGCGTTTTGCATGTGCCGGCCACCACTTGATACACACTTTCTCTCTTTCTCTCTCCCTTCATCCCCCCGACTCCCCCCCCCCCCCTTCTCCTCCCTTTGTCTCTCTGGGCCCTTCAGGTGCTGCAGGGGGCCACCATGCAGCAACTACAACAAGTGCAGTTAGCCCAGTCTCAGAACACCCCTATCACGGTAAACACACACACACTCACACACACACACTTGCCTTGTTGACTACGAGTCAGGACGATTCAATGAATTGCCCCCACTTTATCCCCCCCCCTTAACTACTGAACTGCACACTGTCCCTCCCCCACATCACCTACAGTTCTGATGCATCGTTTTAAACCCACCCCTCTAGTCATCCCAGCCCTTCCAGGGAGCTAAGTGGAGCGTTTGATCCGGATGCCCTGTCGGGCCCTTATCTCCCCTGTCAATCTGACCCACGCTGGGTGCAGCAGGCCCGCTCAGGTCCCCGTCACAGCCCTGAAGTGTGTGTCCCGTCCTCGGGTGACAGGAGACAGGCTCCCCCTTAGCTGCGGCAGCGGTGGCTCATTACTGCAGCAGATCAGGTGGCCCTCCCCCGCAGAGAGACGCGCTCTGACGCACCTCGAGAGGGAGAGAGGGGGGGAGGAAAGGGAGAGCGAGTGTTTTGCCTCATTCTGCACTGTCATCTTGTGTTCCAACTCAGGTCCACCTGTCCAGGCCTTTCATGTTGATCAGTATAACCAAGCTGTGTCTGTCTCTCACACGGCTCACCTGTTAATGTCTTCATTTATTCTCCTTTCACCTTTCCATTGCTCCCTCTCCTCATCTCTCTCCTCCCTACTCTCTCCTCTCTCTTTTCCCCACGCCTGTCCTCTTGCGCATCCCTATCTCCACGTATCTTTCTCTCTCTCTCTCTCCTCCTTTCCTCTCCCTTTCCTCCTTTCCCTGTCGTTCCTCCCCCTATCTTTCGCTCTCCCCACTTCCCCTCCTCCCCCTATCTTTCTCTCTCCCCACTTCCTCTCCTTCCGCCACTTTCCCCTTTCGTTCCTCTTCCTCCCCCTAACTTTCTCCTCCCCTATCTTTCTCTCTCCCCACTTCCTCTCCTTCCGCCACTTTCCCCTTTCGTTCCTCTTCCTCCCCCTAACTTTCTCCTCCCCTATCTTTCTCTCTCCCCACTTCCTTTCCTTCGCCCCCTTTCCCCTTTCGTTCCTCCTCCCCCCCCCTCCCTCTCTGCCTCCTGCCCCCCAGAGTGCCCCGGTCACCATGCAGGTGGGGGACCAGCAGGTTCAGATCGTCCAGGCGTCGCCCCAGGGCCAGGCCCAGGCTGCCCAGCCAGCCGGACAGACCATGCAGGTCATGCAGCAGATCATCACCAACACCGGAGAGATCCAGCAGATACCTGTAAGAAAGAGGGAGAGAGAGAAAAGATGTCAGTAAAAGGGTTGAGATCGACGGTTTGGTTGAATGAGGGGAGTCGGGATCGAAAGGTTGCGAGCTCGATTCCCAGCTGTGGCTACATGACTTTGTGTCCTTGGGCAAGGCACTTCACCCTACTTGCTTCGGGAGGAATGTCCCTTTATTTGCTGTAAGTCGATCTGGATAAGAGCGTCTGCTAAATGACTAAATGTAGCAGAAATATGTTATTAGAAGGAAGTGAGTCTGAAATGAATCCTGGCTATTATGAAATGAATCATGGGTCATTTACAAGCGGTGTTATCTTATGCAAGAGTGTTGACAGCCAATTATACTAGCTTACGTGTGGAACAGTGCCATAAGAAAGCTTCCGTCGTCATGTCGGTGAAGCGCTGCCAACGACCTCTGTCGTCGTCCGTGACCTCGGCGCTAAACTGGAGTTTGTCTCCCCCCTGTGGCTTGCGTGTGCAGGTGCAGCTCAACACTGGCCAGCTGCAGTACATCCGCCTGGCGCAGCCCGTCTCTGGAACACAGGTACTCCAAGGACACATACAGACCTTTACCAACTCCCAGCAGGTACACGCTTCCCCTCGAAATGCGCCCGAATGCCTCCCAAAACAACATGGAACCCGTCTTCACGCTTGCGTTTCTTTCTCTTTCTCTTAGATTACGCAAGCAGAGGTACAGCAAGGCCAACAGCAGTTCAACCAGTTCACCGACGGACAGGTAAGCGCAACGTCAATCAAGACGCCTTTTGTCGAGCAAAGGAAGGCGCTAATGTGGCTTAAGGGGTCCCATTATCGTCCACCCAGCTCTCGACGCTCGTCTGACATTTTACGAAAATGCAGATTAAATGTCAATTAAAAAACATGTCACAGCATTGTACTTTAATATGTAGTAGTATTAGTATATACTTTAAAATGTCGTTATCCTAACTTAAACAGTTAGCCAGGGGGTCCCAACCACTTTCAATTAGAATGGATGATAATAGGGACGCTTACAAACGCTGACAAGCACTCACACACACACACACACTCACTCAGACACTCTCGCACACACACACACACACACACACTCACGCCTGTCTCCTTGCGTATTGCAGCAGTTGTACCAGATCCAGCAGGTTACCATGCCAGCGGGACAGGAGCTGACTCAGCCCATGTTCATCCAGTCCACCAATCAGACGACAGACGGCCAAGTCACCACGCAGGTCAGCGCCGAATGAGGTCGCGGCACCCGCGCTGCCAGCTCCGCCTCCAGCCACCAACGCCAACCAAGAAGGCCCTCAGATTCCCTCCCCCCCAGATCCCCACAGGACTCCCCAGCTCCTCAGTCCGTCTCGTCCAACACCTGGTCCACGCCGTCACGTTAGGAACTGGACTCTGACAACGCTCACTTTTGTACAGTTCACGTCAAAAGAAACCAAAGGGACTCCTCGCAACCTTCTCTTAGTCTTTTGTCACGTTGAAGTTCACGTCTTAGGCCACCATGCGGCTTCCTGACCCCGCCCCTCCCTCCCCCCACCCCTCACTGATGTCAACCCCAGAATCCTCCACCGCCGCCTAGTGACCGACTCTCAGTTCTCCCTGTGTGCACGTGTCCTGCATATCCGTTGTGCTGTGTTCCCCTAACAGACCTCGTCCTTGCGTCCTTTTGTCTTTGGCGTGTCCAAGCTGAGAGAACAAGCCTATCATGCCTGCTGCCGCATCAAGCCGCCTTCACGTCCACAACCGTAGATGGTGGGAAAACGATAAAGCCATACCTTGCACACTCAGTTCACAGCGAATCATTGTTTGTTGTCCGGGAAGGATAGACGATGCGATTGGTCAGTGATGTTGTCTCGGCTGTTCTCCGCGTTGGTGAGGTATAACAAAGGGCTCCTACGTGTGTGTGTGTGTGTGTGTGCGTGTGTGTGTTTGGTTTAGTACTGTAAACCAGGTCCCCCCCCCCCATTCTCCAAGAAACTCTTTAGGTTAGGTCCTCCTTTCTTGCATCTCTCTTTATCCCTTCTTCTCTTTCTCCTACCTTTTTCTGCCGGAGCCTGTGTCCTGTCCTGCCCTTGTAGAAACGCCACATGTACAAACACAACTCCCTCTGGATGGGGACGAGTCCTTTTAGAGACCCCTTTTTAATACAGGTTCTAACTGTTCAAGGTTTCTTTTTGTTTTGAAAAAACGACCCCCCTCCCCAATCCCTTTCTGTTTTCTTATTTTTTATTGATCATTATAATTGTTGTTCTTATTATTGTTGTTTGCATGTAGTTTAAACTGCCAGCATGATATGCAATAGATAGGTACAAAAGTTTATTTTCGACGTTCTTTTTTTGTAAGCAAACTTTGTTTGTGAGAAAAACGAAATAAAAAACACAACATATGTTGATTTTCCAATTGGTTCTTATGGGAGGTGGAATTGTCTGCACAGAATGTGTATTTTTTACCACGTGGAGTCCTGCTTCGTCTGAATTGCTTACTTAACAAATAAGATTACGTTCTCCTTGGCAAATCTAGATAATTACCACCATATCTTAATGTCACTTTATGCATGTGTCAAGGAGGCTTATCGGCTGTCAAACCTTAAATAACCATGGGAGGGCGACACTGGACCGTAAATTGAACCAACAGCGGACTGAATCCTGATTAATTGCTCGGCTTAGGAGCAAGTCGTTCTTCGTATTTTTAGCACTTTGTGTTCTTTTTGACATTTTAAAGTGCACAGCGGCACAATTGTATAACAAAAAGAGGCCATCAATTCAGCCTGTTCACTTCTGTAACCCAGACTAGAGGATTAGAACAATACAATCCTGTTGGGTCGCTCTTTCCTTAGGTTCTGCAAGAACTTCTTGTCTGAAAAGGCCAGGCAGCAGTCACGAGTTGGTGGGGCTCAGACTGCATTCCTTACCCGACCTAAATCTTTAAGGAAGAAAGGTAATTATGTTCAAACGGAAAATTAGGCAGGTTCGCACAAGAATGTGTGAAATCCTTCAATTAAATCTCAAAACCCCACATTTGTATATACTGTATATAAAAAAATAATATATATATATATTATTGCCATGTTCCATGCAGGCTAGCCTACTCTTTAGAGTTGCATTCAGGTCTGTTTTCTCTGGGGCCATAATCCACACACTGGATTTAAATCTAATAAAATTAAATGTATTTGTAAAGCCCTTTTTACAAGCCATGTCACAAAGGGCTTCACATATGCCCATAGAACTGCCCCTCAACCAACCTAAACCCTCAAAGGTTTAGGGTTTGGAAACAGGTGGATAAACAGAATATTGCCTCGTCTCCTGTTCCACGTTCCTTGCCCTATGGACATAATCGCTGAACAATAACAGCATTAATGAGTGCAGACTCACACTTGCTTCATCTAATAAGCAAGACGAGGGCTGTGAGAATGTTTTAGTTTAAGCCAAGCGTGAATAGGATTGTCCAGGGGTATTTTTCTTGGCTGCTCCGTCCGGTTGGATCAAGGCAATCCTTGAGAGATGAATTGGGCTTGACCGCCCAGATTCGACGTTGGACCTTGTGATGTGACCACAACACCAGTTGGTCTCACCAAGTCAGCGACACAGTCCTTAACGTAAGTCGACTTTGACTTAAATTAGGTTTGATCAAGTGGCGTTTGATCCTCATTCTCGGCGCTGAAGTGCCCGAGTGATTTTGTTTTTCATCCAACCGTCATCTAGGCTTTACTGGAATCTTGGAGCAGAGGTTAATCTGTTAAATCATGTACATTCAGGTGCACTAGCAGGCCACTCAGAGGTTCACACGTAAGTCAGAAGATTTCTTTCTCCCAGCGAGTTAAAGCATCGATGTTCAGCACTGGAGGTTTGGGTCCAGACTCATCAACCAGGAAGCTAAATGTGGGCCTGCAGCCTTGATGAGACAACCTGAGGAAGGAACCAGAGTATCCTGGGCTATTCTGGGTAGGAGCCTTCCAGTTTGGACCCCTCTAACCTCTCTTGGGTGGGTATTTACTTTGTGAAACATTTCTTACAGCTCAGGCCTTTGCACTGGCAGAGAACACATGGGCTTGTTTTGGGGAAAAGAGGTGAGGGAGGTGTTGATTCTGTTGGTTTGAAGTCCAACCCACCGCTCTCCCTGACTAGGATCAGTTGGCCTCACTGTTAGCAGCAGCTGCCCCGTGCTTAGTCATAGTTCCAATGGGGACGGGGGGTGGCAGGGTTCAAAAGCTCTTTTCATTGGTTATGAATGCTCTGGATGGATGTCGTACCAACTTTTCCCACTGTAGCTTCCTGGTTCAGAGAACATAACAGACCTACCTTTCATTTGGTTCAGTTGGCACAGTTTTGTAAAAATAAAACGAACAAAAAACCCCAGCAACTTTTAGTACAAAACTATGAATCACTGCCAAAAAGATGAATATTTTTCAAAAGCAAATATTTACTCACAGATCAGATACCTGACTCCCGAAATACATGCGTTATGCTCCGGCACGTTTGATGGCGCACACTACTGCGTCATCGGAGCTCTCTAAGGACTCTCTCACCGGCCTATCACAACACAGACACAACACGACCACTGCTGGATCAACAAAGTCATCACCATCTTCTCCTTCCTCTCTGTTGTTTTCCGTGTTGTGAAATCGGGGGCTAAAGAGGATGCACAGATTAAGAGGAAGGAGGAAAAAAAAAAGAAAGAAAGATTAAATAAAGCCAAACAACAGTGCAGTCTGGGAAAGCCATTAAGTGGCGTAAGTAAAAGCTCAGGAGTGAGCAGGAGAAATAAAACACTGGGTTTGGGGGTGGAGGGGCGGTGGGGGGTGGGTGGGGGGGTGGGCCAGAGCGAGTTGTGCTCCACGCGGCTGTACTGCTGATGTGTGTATTTGTAAGTTCCCTGAGAGTCCCTGAGTGGCTGTGGGGGTCCGCTGCTCGGTGGGCTCTGTGGGGCGTGAGGAGAGAGAGCGGGGTGTGAGAGTGGACGACACCCACATCCCCGGCCCTACTCACACACCCACTCCTCCAGATCCCATAGTTATTACTCCCTCAGAGAGAACCACAACTGAAAAGGTGTTGTTGACTGTGTGTGGGTAGATTTTTTTTATCCGTGTGTATTGTAAGCAGGGGAACCCTCCCACCAACGGCCTCCTTGTTTGTCGCTGGCTTTCAAAATGGTGACCTTGGCCAGCTGTTGTGTGCTGTCTCAATGCTAGTGCTGGTGCTCCAAGGAGTGGACATGGCTGGGGGTGGGCAGAGTTGAAGTTGGGGCCAGCCAGAGGTGGTGCTGGGGCCGGGCAGAGCTGGGGTCTAGGGCTGGGCCTGAGTGGTGCTGGGGCCGGGCAGAGCTGGGGTCTACGGCTGGGGATAAGTGGTGCTGGGGCCGGGAGTGGTGGAGCAGCGTTGTACAGTGCTTAGATGCTATGCAGTTGGGTTTTTCCCAGTGAAACTTTGATGTTAATCCCCCAGTGCAGGCCCAGATCAGGTCTGTCCATTGTCACCTTCCCCCTCTCCCTCCCTCCCTCCCCTCTCTCTATCGTTCAGCTGGAAAACAGGAGCCTCTCCGTGGTCCTGCAGACGCCTCAGGGACGACGGAGGGAGACAGATTGAGGTGTGGGGAGGGGGGTGAGCAGCGTGAGAAATAGACTTAGTGACGAGAGGGGAAAAAAAAGAGAACAGGAATAGAGAAAGAAGGGGGCAGCAGGGGAGGGAGGGAGGGGAGGTGGCAGGAGACGAATGTGTTGGTGATGTGTTGACGGTGCTCTCTGCTCTCATGACATACAAGGGGGTTACCCAACTTGTTAAATGATATGAATCTTCTGGAACGAGCCAACGTCTCTCCCATCTCATACAGAATGGGCCGGAAAGCCCATGGTAGCACAACATGACTGAACCTTACCTACGTGCAGTAAGAGCAGACAAGAGTTCCCAGTAAGTGATATAAAGTTACGTAAGACGTCCCAGAGCATGATGGGATACCAGCAACCTGTGACAGACTGCAGGTCTTGGGACCCAGCGCAGGGCTACGCACATGCCTCAAGACTGTATATCAATAAACCACAAGCACACAGGACTGAACCGCAAACATTCAGTCCTGGTCACAGTCTTCCTGCTTGCATCAGACGTTTGCTTCTGGTCTGCTGAGGTATTCAGCGGTCATGGGACTGTGGCACGGAAACAGCCAGAATCCCTTTCCTCCAAGTGTCCCAACGTGTTCATCTAACAGGTGACACCCTCTCAGGGCTCTGCAGTGTTCTAGTGTCATAAAAGGACCGGCTTCTGTGTGTCAGATACGTGGAATTAGAACTCATATTCTATTCCTATACTGACTGGCCGGTCAGCCTGGCCACACTCTGTCCCCCTGCACCTGTCCCGTAACTATGGATACTGCCCTCCAGTGACAAACATGAGTGACATTTTCATTAAGGTACAATGGAGTGGGTGTTTTGACACATCTCTGTCCTGGTTGTAAAATTATTCATTATTACGTTGACATCACCTCATCATTTTGAGTGATTATGCCTACCAGTGAAAAATAAAAATATATCAAGTTTAAAACAGACTTCATCTTCGTACCTTTGTTTTTTTTATCCAATCTATATCCATTCCAAACGCTTGGTCCAAAATGTTAGTGTTTGTTATTTGCAGGAAGTTATTTACAGGAGGTTATTTGCAGGAAGATCTTAAAGACTTCTGACCCTTGTAAACAGCACCCACTACAGAACCACCAGTGCGTGATCCGTCATCAGGTCTGTTCCTGTGCCCACACTGTACCATGGCGAGATCCGTCCCCAACATTAGAAGTCGTGGGGAGGCTGCGTGATTAGCCGTCTCTCTACCATCTGAGGAGTAACAGGCGTAATCTTCCCTGAATCACCAAAGTTTCGACTTGGCTCGGCTTCTGTAACATCCCCACAGACCGTCCTCTCTACTCCACCCCGCTGGACCGGAGGAAGGCGAAGGCGAAGTGTCAGGGAACCACAGAGAAGCAATTAAGACAAATACGAAAGCGTTGACTCAACGAAACGATTTGAAAGATTCAGTTTTTTTTAGGTCTTTGATCGAGGTTAGGGTTTGCGTTTCATTTGCGGAGCACAAGCCGTCTGCGGTTGCTCTGTTTGGATGGGGTTCGTGACCGCGCACAGAAACCTAATTGAGAGACGCTCATTGACGGAGGCAGCAATATGCGGAGGTAACAGTTATGGTCGAGCTCTTGGAGGAGTGGATCTTTTTAAGCAGTCGTCTTTTAAGCCTGATAGCTGGCTGATGCTGTGCATCATCACGCTCGAAGTTCATATGACCCTCGGGATTGCAGCGTTATTAACTTTTTGCATAACTTTTTAAACAATGGTTCAACGAGGGCGCGCTTTAACGATCCGCTGTTTTCTAGATCGGTCATGTTTCTTTTGCGGTCGTGACTTGATTTACAGATAACTTCCCAAATCAAACGACCAAACAAACACGGGAATGACATTTTTACTTTAGTGTCCGATTCTTAGGCACAGTCTATAGGTATGACTTCACGTTGAAAAAGGTGAAATACATTTTTTGATGAATAAAGTTTCTTAGGTAAAAAATGGTAGGAAGCCCCTCAAACAACGGCGGTATTAGAATGTTGGTCCCCCCTGCTGAAGATGACGATAGACGGGTCGAGTTTGTGGCTCTCACCGCTGTCCACACGGAGAGAAGCGAGCCATCCACCCCGGAGCGCGGGCACCCATCACACCGCACCGGGCTCCTGGGCACCCCGCTACCCGGACCCCCTGGCCCCCGGGCGAACGTCTCCACGTCCAGCAAGAGCTACAGAAAGTTCCAGAACTGCATGTACAACGTTCTGGAGAGACCAAGAGGATGGGCGTTCATTTACCATGCGTTCATGTGAGTAGGACACCGAAGGTGCTGGGGCATTCAAAGGTGTTTGCAATGTTTCAATGTTCCAAACTGAATTGATCTTAATTCGTTGTATTTGCATAAAAATTAAGGCGCGTTCAAAAACTTTGATTAATAGGTAACACGCGCGCTATTTGCATGAGGAATATCGTAATTAAACAGGTGTGGCTGCTTATTCAGCCAATTAGCTCACGCGCTCGTCATTCATCATCTCTGCAGGGGGGCTCCTATTCAATTTCCCACGTCGTCGGTTGATTAAATCACGAACTTTTTGGTTTACAACGATATGAGTCCTGAATAGCACGGGTAGGCCAAATTGACATTTGATCAGACGCGTTTCAAAATTATCATGTGTTGAAGTTTCCACGGTCTTCCCGCTTTTAGTTCGTTCGTCGTTGAAGGTGAGGTCACGAGCGTTTTCAGTTAGCGCCTTTCGCACGCGACGCTGACGGTGGGTTGCAGGGACGCAAAGTTAACGTTTTGGAGTTGCTCAATGAACAGGATGTGAAAGTCAGTGCGCAATACAATCATTATGGGGGGGGGGGGGAACAAACAAAAACGTTACCCTGTTGTCAAGAGCGTTGAGAACTTATAAGGAAAAACTTACAAACCTGCATTTCATAGCGACCGCAGTCTGCTATTTCTAGAATACAATCAGTCTTACGGTGAGTCAAGACTTGTTGATATTCCTTTTTCAATCCCCCCCCCCCACACACTTATGCAGAAATCCATCACAGCAGTAAGGCCAATATGCCCATAGGCCCTCTAAATTCTACACTATACGTGGCCTAAATCCCTTACTTATCTCTTATAAACACTGGAGAAGGATGGGGTCACTGCAAGCACGCTGCTGTCACCCCCTGACTGCTGCTCTGGAACCGCAGAGCGGTTGGGCCGGGTGTGGTTGGGCTTAACATGAACCACGCCGGTCCAGGAACACACCCCATCGAGCGCTGATGCTGAGAAGGGTCAAAGCAACGTCGATGTAGCGCTCCGCGTGACGGAATCCTCCCCGATCAGAGAAAACGCCCACGCCGTTCTGCCTCGTTCGTACCTTTTTTGGGGGGGATGACGTCGTCGAGGAATTTTCCGTGCGGTAGTGTGTTTTCCAGATCAGTGCCGATATTGACCAGCGTTTCCCCATGCAAGGAGACCCCCCCCCCACACGTGATAAATATGGAGGGGGTGGGAGGTCTAGCTGGGCAGAGGACCTCCAGGAT
The DNA here is from genome assembly GCA_030340685.1 of Protosalanx chinensis. Classification (NCBI taxonomy): domain Eukaryota; kingdom Metazoa; phylum Chordata; class Actinopteri; order Osmeriformes; family Salangidae; genus Protosalanx; species Protosalanx chinensis. The sequence goes on along the minus strand of CM059334.1, from coordinate 8,356,217 downwards.
CCGCCGGGGGAACGGTGGACCGCCGGCTCCTCCTTTCTCACTGTCCACAACTCACTGTCCAGACTTAAACACAGTGGTCAGTGGGAAAACCTGCGTGTGTGTATGTGTTCGTGTGTGTGTGTACGTGTGTGCGCGTGCATTGGTCAAGCTCAGTGCTTTACTCTGTGGTTGTTTAGACAAGACCAGCTGTCTGCCTGCCAGTGTCACCCAGTGTTTATACCAGAGGGAAACCCACACAGGCCCTGCTTTCTTCCCCTTTTTACTATCCTACCCCCTCCCTCCCTCCCTACCCTCCCCCACCCCACCCTACCCGCTGCACAGCTCAACTTGACCTGGAAGCAGGTTATTAGGTTCGTTGCTACTATGATCTCAAGGCTTATCTCTTAATAAAAGCAAGCGTCTTCTGGTGTTGGCAATGTTGGCAAGCCCAGTTGTTGTTTCTCGTTCGGAGCGGCAGGCAGGCTCTTTGGGGGTGGGGGGGGGGGGGGGGGGGGGCAGGCAGGCAGGCTCACGTGTCAGATGCCCGGGTTTGGACTGGGATGGGAGGGGGGGGGGGGACTGGCTGCCCCACTGACTGGCCATTGGGTAGTCGGTCAGGAACATAAATATGCATCCCTCGCGCAGCACGCTTAGGGTGATGCGGTGGTGCTTCTCCGTTCCTTTATGTATTACGTGAACCCCCGAGATTTGCATTTGTTTTGATTAATGACGTGAGCCTTTGAGCATGCTGAGGAACTGCTGGGTAACGCAACCGTGCTGAATCAGGGAAGTGCGTGAAGGCACGGTTAATCTGCTGCGATCGAACGAAGTTGAACGGGAGCCGTAGCGTGCTGTGTGGCGACACCGTAGCAAGAGCGCTAACATCCACGGATCGTTTAATTAGGCCGTCGCTGTGGAGGGAGACCTCAGGAACAGATGTCTGGTTCCTGGAGAGCCCCTGTATGGTAGAAGTGTGTGTGTGTGTGTGTGGGGAGGTGTGTATGCCAGAGCTGAGTTAAATATCCCTCCTCCATTATGCATTTACATAGATCCCTTCTTCAGTCCGTCTCTCGAGAGCTCCTTCCCACCACAACAGCTGCACGTGGAGCCACTGCCCAACAACGTGGAGTCCCCCCCCTCCACACACTCACTGATCCCAAACCACCTCCACAGCTGCACCGTCCATGTCTCAGATTGTCGCGAATAGCTGGTAAACTGATCCGAGTTCAGCGCTGGGAAGTAACCTTGGAGCTGAAAACGCAGCAGTGTCCCTGGCAGCCAGTCCAAGAGACTCTCTCCTCTTAAGCCTTCTCCTCCACTATGACAACAGCTGCACACAGACCGTGACTGAGAGAGATGGGGAGAAGAGAATGAAAGAGAGAGAGAGATAGTGATAGGGAGGAGAGAGAGAGAGAGGGAGCGTGATAGGGAGGAGAGAGAGAGAGAGAGAGGGAGGGAGAGATAGGGAGGAGAGAGAGGGCGAGTGATAGGGAGGAGAGAGAGAGAGAGAGAGAGATGGGGAGGAGGAGAGAGGGGGAGAGAGAAAGAGAGAGGGGGAAAATTCCGAGCAGCCCCTTCAGGTTTCATCATCCTGGTGTCAGGCCACATTAGGGCCAGACTGTTGATGTTGTGACTGGCCTGGTCCGGGTGAGAATTGAGGGAACCTCAGTCAACAACTCGGTTCCCAGAGTGCCAGGAGAGAATCGCAGGCACGCTAAGGCACAGCGCCCCGCCCCCCCCCCCCTCCCCCCCTTTTTCTCCCCACCGACTGGACCTTGACAGCTTTCGAACCCAGCCAGTTGCTTGGACACAAGGCTGCTCTTGCGTTGATGGGGCTTCCATGTGAATAGATTAACTGACCGGTAAAATCTTGATTGTGCCATGTTAAAAATGGCTGCTTCAGTCCCTTTACAGTAAAAGCACGACCTGTCTTTTAGTCACCTTTGTTGTGTCACCTGTTTGTAAACTGCTGGTGTCTCTGGCTGGATGCCTGCCTACATCTCTGACATGTCGTTAATGGGAGTTTTTGTTGGCAAGGGAAAGAGGGGATTTTAGAGAGCTAAGTGTGAGTGTGTGCGTGCGTGTGCGCACGCGTGTGTGTGTAAGTGCGTGTGCGGGAGTCTGTGCTTCGTGCCCAACTTGGGTTGAACTGACCGAAGTCACATGACCGAGTTAAATGAGTGGTATTTGGCAGGATCAGGTTCGCAGTGGGCTTAACCTCCGAACCCATGCCCATTTCGACCCTTCCCACATTTAGGCAGGTCACACGAGGCCCTCCAGGGGTCTCTCAGGGCTTCCCAGCTATGAGCCCCCCCTTCCCCACACACACACACACACACACACACACACCCCACACCCTGCCTGTAATAGGCAGTGACAAGCACAGGCCCCACAAAGCCCTGATCAGAGGAGCCTGGGTTGGGACTATAGCTCAGATTGTAGCCCCAGTCCCATCATGCCTTGCTCCTAAGGAGGCATCCAGCCTAATAGACAGGCAGAGCAGGTCTGGCATAGGACAGACCTGTCAAGATGATGATCGGATTCCATGGGTGAAAATATAGCGCCAATGTATAATTGATGTCTGAGAATGGAGCAACTGTAGGAGAGAAGAGATAGTGGCTCGAAAGAGGTTTGCCGTATCTATGGCGAGGTCACGGTTGCTATGCTGACTCGCAGACGTGCGTGTGTGTGTGCGGTCAGTCCCTGTGTTTTATCCCCGTAAACGCCAGCCGCTTGGAGGGATTGCTGACGGACGTGTGTGTGCGGCGCATCCACGAGCACGCGGGACACATGGCGCCGCCGCTGCATGTGAGAGAAAGGCTTTAGTGCTTGCTGGGCCGGGGCTGCTGTTTTAATAATGGATTGTTTGTGCTTTTAAAGAAATTACACAGATCATGAGTCCAGTGAGTGAGGTAGAACTCCCTCTTGCGCTCTCGTTCATTCTTCTCTCCCTCTCTCGCTCTCTTTCTCTCCCTCTCTCTCCCTCCTCTTTCTCTCTCTCTCCCTCTAATTCTCTCTTTCCCTTTCCCTCCATCTCTTTCCCTTTCTCTCCCTCTCTTTCTCTCTCCCCCCTTCTCTCTCTTTCCTTTCTCTCTCCCTCTCTCCCTGGCAAGCTAATCTTTGATCTGTCCATTCTAGTTTTCCTAGTACTTTTCTAGGGCTGGACAATGTTAAAAGTATTTTTACCGAAAGGTGACCAGCTTCTCCCCAGCACAACAATGCACAGGAAACCAGGGCCCGATATGTTCGCCATATTTTCACGTCAGATTAAGTTTATCCCTCCGGCCCCTCTGTGTGTTCATGTCTGCAGGGCATGTTGAGATAACTCACCACAAGTCTAAACATAATTTATGGGTCTGGTGGTGTTTTGTTTATTTAGAAACCCAGAACCTTTAGGAAGACGGATGAATTCGGATTAACCTTTCAGTTCTGCTGTGGATCTGCAGATCAGGTGAACGTACTCACGTTGTGAGTGTGCGGTAGGTGGGGACACGTTGGGGGGTGAATCAGGGTTGTGTATTTACTGCTCTTTAAGTCGAAACCTTTCAGAAACGGCCAAGAGCTCTTAACCCAGGCAACCGTGTTGATGGCTCCCTCCCTCCACTCTCTGACTCAACCTCCCTTTTCCGGTTGGGGTTAGATTCGCCTGACAGGCTACGTACGAAGCTCCTTGTCAACGGTTTCGTAGTGACAGACCTACAACTGTCTACTTTCGTGGCAACACCCTCCCCTCCCAACCTATACAGAAAAATACGCTGGGAAGTCTCCGAGCGCCAGCCAGCCTCGCGTCTGAGACCGGCCGCCCACTCAATTATGGATGCTGTATTCGCGGTTCCAGTCAGCATCGGAACGTGTCGTTATTGATGACTAAGGGAGTAAACAAGGGGAGTGTGACTGAGGGAGAGGTAACAGCGGTATTGTACTCCGGGCGGGAGGGAGGAATACAGAAAGCCACTCGGCACTTTGCGCGGCTTTGTGAACCTGCTCACGACTGCACGTCAGCGCTTGACGTCCGTTTACCGTCTCCTTTTATCAGGTCACCTCGGGGGGGGGGGGGGGGGGGGGGGGGGGGGGAGCATTATGGGGCATAAATTCTGCTCCATTAAGAATCCTCTATGGCTGCTGTTTTTTTTCTCCCCTTCATCTGCTCTCCCTCTCTCCCTTTCGTTCCTCCTGCGCGAGACCCTCATCTCTCGTTTCGCTCAAGCACCCTGTTTAATTGACTACTTCGCTCTTCCTTCCTCTCGCTGTCTTGATTGGCTTCTTTTCTTTTTTCCTTCCTCCAGTGCCTCTCCACATCTGTTCACTCTCTCTCCCTCTCTCTTTCCCTCCCTCTCCTTTCCCCTCTCTCTCTCTCTCTCCCCCCCCCCCCCCCCCCCCCTCTCCCCCCCTCTCTCTCTCTCTCTCTGTCCATTCTTATTGGTAAATTGTGAGTATAGGAGAGTGAGCATTGGGGACCCGAATGGCTTTTGAGGCGTGCCATAAGATTAAGTGGAGAATTTGCGGACTCCTAACATTAACTATTACATACACACACACACACACTCAAAGACTCACACCCTATTTCCTTCGAAAATAAAAAGAAATGGCTCTGAATGAAAGGTCACGGTACCTACGAAGAAAACCATCTAGCTGTATGTTTAAACGCCTCCCTTAGACAGAGACCAATCCCTGGCCTGCATTTCTCTGTTTGGAGTCAGGGGGTCTCTTGTAAGTGTCAGAACCTCTCAGAACCCAGAGAACTACATGGATACTGAAGGAGAGAGAGGGGGGAGATAGAGAAGGAGGGAGCTTTGGGGCAGAGGTTGAAGTACTGGAAACTGCCTATCATAGCTCACTGACAGAGCTTTACTGTGGAGAGTCAATGAGGTGGAGGAGAAGTGATTTAGCAGCCCGCTGCACTGTCATTCATTAAGCCTGGTTAGATTAGCGTCTGCTGTGAAGACTGTCCATAATCTGAACGTTGCAGATCCACCAGAGGTCTGTCTGTGTCTCTGTCTCTGCGTCTGTCTCTCTCTCTCTCCCCTTCCCCCCTCTCTCTCTCCCCCCCCCTCCCCTCTCTCTCTCTCTCTCTCTCTCTCTCTCTCTCTCTCTCTCTCTCTCTCTCTCTCTCTCTCTCTCTCTCTCTCTCTCTCTCTCTCTCTCTCTCTCTCTCTCTCTCTCTCTCCCTCTCTCTCTCTCTCCCTCCACTCATACACACTCGCACCTGGCTCTGTTTTCATGGGCCATGTGTCTCTGTGTCATCTTTCTTCCTGACATCTCTTTCGTTGGCCTGTCACATGGAGCAGTAGCTCCCTAAGCTGCCTGCCGGCCCGGGCGGAGGGTTGGCTGTCCTCTCCTGCCCCCTCCAGAGACGCCCCCCTATCTGCTGGCACTGGGGGGGAACGGGGGGGGGGGGGGCTAGGTGGACGAGAGGACACGGAACATGGAGAGTCGAAGTGAGAACATGGAGAGTCGAAGTGAATCCGAGAGGGTGGGGGAGGAGTGAGAGGGGGAGGGGGTGTGCCTGTCTCAATCGAGGAGAGGAGTAGGAGGAGGAGGAGGGGGGGGTGGGAGGAGTTTTAAGAGGGGGACGTTGTATTCATTTCTCCTCTCTGGGCAGAATGTGTCTTCTGTAGGTGACTTGCTTGCTTGCTCCAGGGACAAGCCCAGCACAGGATTGCTCCCCACCCCCATCCCAGTGTCAGGTGGGTGTTCATTTATTCCTGTGGTTAGGGCCTAGGCTATACAAGAGAATGTGGTTGCCGTGGGGGACCAAGGCCAACTGCACCTTTCAGAACAGGAATCCCACACACACACACACGGTGTGACAGCTTGTTCGTATGTTCCTTTTCCAAACCTCGGTACATCACACTTGACCTCCACAGACGTGTTGATGCTGGAGCGCTACCTTGCCTGAGCCACCTTCTACTTCTACCCAGCTGGGTCTACCTCCTCTGACCCTCCAAGTCCCCCCCCTCCAACCCCCTGCTGAAGGTCAACCTCACAGGGGGATGGCCAACCTGGCAACCCAGGGAGAGGTAGACGCGGGTGGGGGGGAATATTAGGACGGTGGCGTCAAAAGGAGAGCCAGCTGCAAGGCTCCCTACCTAGGACGCTTTGCGTTCGCTGGAGAGGGAAAGGGACCTTTCTGAAGTGGCACGCCGTTAAAAGGTTCCCTGAGGGTGCTCCGCTACACGGATATTAAATCCTGTGTATACACAAAGACAAGAGGGCTAGAGCGCTCTCACTTTGGGCCTGTGTGTCTTCCACCGTCACTGTCCCCCCCTCGTGGAGTCCGGGATGTGCGCTTGATGAGGTAGTCATGTGGCGCAGGGTCGGCATGGTATTCGTCAGAAGGTACCCGGTTTCGAACCCCGGCTGCGTCAACACGACCGTGTCCTCGGGCAAGGCCAAACTTCACCCTACTCGCCCTCAGGGAGGGAATGTCCCTGTAAGTCTCTCTGGATAAGAGCGTCTGCTAAAATTACTAAATGGGAAATGTTGATGTGTGCGGGCAAAAATAGTTTAAGGGGTTTACAGTCAGATCATGCTAATACCGAAAATAAATAAAAAGCGTTCCGGATCATTCCTGACC